>CAUZXS010003563.1:172500-195077 GCA_963585895.1 Sepioteuthis lessoniana
TATATATATATATATATATATATATATACTGAATATATATATATATATATATATATATTCTGTGCCATTAGGTATATAAAACTAATATATATTATTTATTATTACTATATGATAGCTCTATCCTAGATATTGAGCACTCTCCATATTATATTGCACTTGGTTCGCCACAAACTCACAAAGTCATTTATTGACAACCAACACTGGTATATTTATATATATATATATATATATAATCCAAATTTTCAATATGATATATATAGATACAAATGCTAATTAAAAATCTCTTACTCATTCCTAACGCCAAGGATGAATATTAGAGTTATTCTGACTGATAGATAGATAGATAGATATTTGTTATAAACTTAACGTAATGTTAAGTGTTCTATGTAAGAGATAGGAAATCCTTGGTGTTAAAAACGTGTCTTTTCTTAGACATTTAAGATGATTGTTTTTAAACAAGTCTGGTGTTTTCTTTCATCAAAATTATGGTGTTGTGGTTAGTATACTGGACTCCAACATTCAAGTATTCAAGTTCAAATGCCCGTCGGGCAAATTCTTTTGGGAGAGGTATACATTCCTTTTTGCAAAGATATATTTACAAAAAATTGCCACTACTACTCTTCTAAAAGAATGACTTTACTATTAGGAATCCACAGAAGTATACGTAGAATCGACACAAGCAGAATATAACTTCACAAAAGCAACTTTAAAACATCAGAAAATTGTAAATTAAATGTATCTAAAGACCTTTACATATGTATTAACGGACAGTTTAAAACAATACGCCTATATGAAACTACGACTCACATTACTACAAATAAAAGAAAAAAAAACTATATAGACAAATTCAAGGCCACGTTAAATAAAACATAAAGTGTACACATATACAGAAACAAACATACGCATATATATATATATATATATATATATACAAAGTAGTAGTAAAAAGTAATTGCCTGTCAAATTTCAAACCCCATTACTTCAAAAGAAACTAGCTCAAGCCCAAACTACACACACATGGAGGAACCAATACACACAGAGAGAAAAAGCCATAAAGTGACTGTTAATTGAATTCAAAATCACTTTAAAAAACAACCCATGAAGTTTATAATATATCAACCACACACACACACACACACACACATAGACACAAATACCCACAATGACCCTGAGTTAAAAAATGAAAAACTTTATAGCATATCAAATATCAAAAACTAATTGAGGAAATACAAATGAACCCAAATGGGAGACTAGGAGACACATACTGAGAAGGAGGAAGAAGAGAATCTAATAGAAAATAGTGACCTCTATATAAACCAATACAAAACCTAAAAAAACATTCGACAACAAACCTACACGAGCGAGTTCGAGTCTTATTGGGTGCCCATTTATATGGCCTTGTGTCAAACCCAAGCCAAAAAACATAATAAACTAGTAAATTACTAAATGTTCCCTGACGAAAGCAACAAGCTGGAAACATACACGTATGTAATAATGGAATAAATAAATCTCAAAAATATAAAATTCTCTTTGAGCACCTATTCATTTTGAAATATGTACGTATGCATAAGTATTTTCAGTTGTGGCTTACTTCGCAAATACCGTAAGTTTGTAGCATCATAATTGACCACCGATTGTAGTCTACTTTTAACATAGTTCCATCAGAACAATCACCACTTTTAAAAATATCAAAATGGTTTCTGTTAGGAAGGGACAAATAGTTTCCTTCCATAGAAAACCTATGCACCAAGATTACCGAAGTGTTAATTCATGCATTTGCCATTTTTATATCTATAACAATATATATATATATATATATATATATATAAGAGATTGGCAAATAGGGAGATACAGACATAGGAAGATGTTTATGCAACAAAAGTGTGACAACATGCGCGTGAATAAATACAAAACGCAAAAACTTCATTGATAAACTGATAAAAACGGTGAAAAGAAGGAATATAGAGAAAATAATGAATACCTGAAAAGTTTTATTCTCCCAAACTTTTATTCTCCTCACGCCAAACGAAGAAGATAAATTTGTTTGAGAGTGAAAGGCTTTCTTTATTATTAATTCTACACGAAACTACTTCGGAATAAGGATTTACTTGAGAAGAAAAATCTTGGGCAAATAAACTGGTAGACAGACAGAAGAATGAGATGATGGATCGATGTGCACATACTGGTGTATATAACTATAGCTCGATGAACGTGAAGTGAATGAAACAGATTGATGGATACGAATGCACTAAGATTCATGGATACATATATTGGATAATTAAGAGCTGAAAATGTTTCAATCGAGATGAACAGGGTGACATACATACATACGTACATACATAAAGAGATAGACAGATATAAACAGGCTGCTATGGAGATATGCATATGAACAGACAATGATATAAATGAATAGACTATGATTGATATATATGGACATTGAAATATACATAGATGTGAATAGACTGTGATATACTGTAGTGCCTTCAATAAGTTTCCAGACTTTTTTTGGTACAAGCATTTAAAATTGTCATAGACGCTTGAAAAATCACTTTGTTATTGCTATACGTCATATAAGACGGACTGACTAATTTTTATCATTTCAGGTTCAAATGAACCGCTAAAAAAGGAATTGGAGTACACCCTACTAAAGCCCGATTGTCACCGCTGGTGAATTTCAAAAATGCAATCAGGACGTGAGGACACTGTAAAAGAATGATATGCAATAAAATTCTGTTTTAAACTTGGAAAATATGCCACAGAAACGTATGGAATGCTTCAGACAGATCTTGGAGCATCTTGCATGAATCGAGCATCAGTTTTTGATTGGCATAAGAGATTCAAGGAAGATAGGGAGTCTGTGAGGGATGATGACAGGTGTGGGAGGAGTAAGGAAGTCAATAGACCAGAGTTGATTGGCCAAATGGTTAGGGGTAGGGTTACTATGTTGAGGTTTTAAGGGAGTTCAGCAAGAGATTCCGTCAAAAGAGGCTAGCACTCTTCAAATCGGGCCAGTGGCATTTCCACCAGGACAATGCACCAGTCAACAAATCCATTCTTGTCACAGACTATTTGACCAAGATGGGTATCAAGACATTTCCTCAGCCTCCCTATAGTGCAGACCTTGCTCTCTATGACTTTTGGTTACTCCCTAAGCTCAGAGGCTGTCGTTATGAGACAATTGAGGAGATGAAAGAGGCTGTAACGAAGGTCATTGACACACTCAGACAAGAGGACTTCCATGGAGCCTTGCAGAAGTTTTTGGAACGGTACAACAAGTGCATTGCAGCAGGAGGAGGTTACTTCAAAGAGGGCTAGAGTTTTATGGATGTACTATCAATAAAAGTGCCCATCCGAAAAAAAGTGTGGAAACATATTTAATGATCCTCATTGATAGATAAGGAGATAGATATAAACAGGCTGCGATGGAGATATACATATGAAAAGACAGTGATAGATATGAATAGACTATGATTGATATATATGGATATTGAAAGATAGATAGATATGAATATACTGTGATATATAAGTGTGTGAGTCTATGTGTGCCCTAAGATTCGTTGATATTGGATAATTAAGAGTAGGGTAAATATGAAGCGGTAAAGAGGTTTACATAGATAGATAGATAGTTTCAGGTTCAGGTTTTTGGTTTAATGGCATATAAACGTTCGTAGGTTACTTAATGCCATACCCATCCTTCTAGAAGAAATGTACTATTTAACCCATAGCAGTGAGAATTAGGGGGCTCATATTTTTCCCAATGATCTTTATCCGAAAGTGAACGTAATAGAGCTCGAACTCGCTTATTAGGATTCCGTAGTTCATCGATCTAAACATTACGTGACGAGGACGACAGATAGATAGAGTCGGTGCAGATATATGTAAATATGAATAGAGAATGATTGATAGATATTCATCAGGAGACTGAGATACATGTATTTGGACATAGATAGATATGAATTGACTTTTTATATATATATATATATATATATACGCAGTTTCTTCCAGGCAACGGTCGCATCGATACTGCTATATGGCTGCACTACATGGACGCTAACAAAACGGCTGGAAAAGAAGCTTGACAGCAATTACACAAGAATGCTGCGTGCAATCTTGAACAAGTCCTGGCGGCAACACCCCACAAGACACCAACTGTACGACCACCTGCCCCCTATCACGAAAACTATTCAAGTTAGACGAATCAGACATGCAGGACACTGCTGGAGAAGCAGGGACGAATTCATAAGAGATGTACTCTTATGGACCCCCACACATGGCCGTGCAAAAGCAGGACGACCAGCACGAACATACATTCAGCAGCTATGTGAGGATACGGGATATTGTCCTGAAGACCTACCTAGGGCGATGAATGATAGGGATGATTGACGAGAGAGGGTCACGGATATCCGTGCTACCAGCGTGACATGATGATGATGATATATATATATATGTGTGTGTGTATGTGTGTGTGTGTATAGATATTGATGTGTGTGTGTGTATGATTTCATTTGATTTGGTTCCATTCCAAAATGGCATATAAACCTCCTTATTTTTTTTATATTGTATTCCTATAGCGAAGGACAGTAGTTGTATTGTTTAACATACAGCTAGGGAATAAGGGTGTTCAAGCATTTCCTAAAAGTATGACTGAGAAAGTTTGTATAATGATGTCACTGGACTTCCAACTTGCAACATAAAATTGTGTGTGCATGTGTATAATTAGAGAGAGAGAGAGAGAGAGAGAGAGAGAGAGAAAGAAAGAGATCTAAAGAGTGTTGGTAGATTGACAAATATTAAAAGAATGTGATAGATAGATAGATAGATAGATAGATAGATAGATAGATAGATAGATAGATAGATAGATCTTTCTAATGAAATAGATTGCCATACAACCATTTTCACTGAACGTTCCTTTGAAACTGCATCTGTGTAATGATATATTCTATTTCTCCTGGGCAGGTGAACGTCGTCTCTGTGACACGGCCTTGAAATAGACGGTAAGTTGAATGGGTGATGAGGTTTACTTCAGCTTAATCTACCGACTGTCTCCGATGATGACAAAAAAAGGAAAAAAAAACTAAAAGGACGACAAGACACGAGTGAAATCTGACTCTCACATAGGTTCAAGCGCTGACAGCGAACCGACGTTCTACAGCACAGAGTCGTATCATTGCTGGACCCTCTTTGGCTACCCAACTGCCTTGCCGTCCTCCGCAAGCTGTTCACTTACTTTATTCAATGTCAAAGCTACGTATGATCAAGTGTATACAATGTGACTTGATTAACTGCTGAGTATTCAAGTGACCATGTTTAATATTGAGGCATTGCATTGGGATTTACTGCTGAGAACTTGTGAGATCAAATTACACTGTCGAATCCGATACAAATAGTTGTCTTCTTAAAAACGCATTACGTTCTGATGGACTAGTTGTATGTCGATTCGGCATTAAATCATATATATATATATATATATATATATATATATATATATATATATATTTCTTTAAGAAAAACAAAAATTGGTCACATTAGGATTATAGATTTATTTCCATCCTGTTATGGGTATTGATATTTATGAATACCCATAACAGGATGGAAATAAATTTATAATCCTAATGTGACCAATTTTTGTTTTCCCTAAAGAAATTATTGCTCCTTGATGTTAGTTACATTGAGCTCTTTACCAGGACAATTTTAAATGTTCATAGTGGAATGAATTTGGCTTGACAGAATTATTCCCGACTCCAGTGTATCTGGACGGAATAATATATATGTATATATATATATATATATATATATATATATATATATATATATATAACCACTGTAGCCAATACTCTAAATCTAACATGTTCTTTCCCTTTCTGTTGTGCCACTAAATGATTGACTGAATTGAAGAGCATGACACCCGACCAAGGGTTATTTTTTACCACGAGGTTAGATCAACTCATAAGTGACGTTCTTCTATCGAGACTTACACTTGGACGTGTCAGTGTTGGCCGACAAGCAATATATATATATATCCATCCGCTCTGTGCAGACACAGGATGTAGTTTAGAAGATCTGATGGGAGCGTTTGATGATAGGGACGAATGGAGAGAGAGTCACGGAAATCCGTGCGGACAGCGGGACTTGATTATTTTTCTAGAGCGTTTTTTCACACTGCTCTATTGAATAGGAATGTTTTTTTAAATTGATCTATTTGATCTATAGATGGTGCCCTAACAGATACCACCACTCTTGGGCAAAGGAAATATTGAGTAATGGCTATAAAGGGGTACTCCACCTTCCTCAGATCTCCAGAACTGGAACCTTACCATCAGATGCAGTTTAAAGTCCTACTCAGAGGAGGTCTTTGATTTTTAATTTTTTTTTTTTTTTGCATTGAGTGAGGTAACATTTATTCATATACTGACCTTTTTTACGAACCACAGTGCCCGGAACCTTTTCTTTACTGGATAGTCAGTGTATTTTTACTACATGGATTGTCTTTTCAACTTAGGCTCATAGTATTAAACTCATGTTTAACAAATCTTTATACATTATTTTTACTAAAACATTCTTCTCCGCACAAACCTCACATTTTTCGGTAAATTTCACATAGTTTGCACTTCTTAGCCACTCAAAATTTGATAACAGATTTCTGTTCAAGCGAGGAGAACTTTGTTACATTTGCTCCCATTTCGAGTAGCAATAAAAAAAAAAAAATTATTTGAAGTTTATTTTATTTTTTGTTATAAATCAATTTTTAAAAAAATATAGTTTATATTTCTGGAAAAACATTCTGTAAAGAAATATTTTGTTTTTATTTCTGGTATTTATCATTCAGGTTTTTGGACTATTGTCTTCATTTTTATTGTTATATTTACAACGTTTCGGATGATGTGTCCTACGACCTTCTTCGGGTGTTTCTTGTCGAACTTGGGAGTCTCCACAGAACATCGAACTACGTCCATTATGTAATCCGTGGAGGGTCACTTTCTCTGATTCCGTTAACCATAGCTGGGTACAGGTATTAGTATTCCTCTAGTGTTACTTGCAGTCAGGATTGAACCTGCAGCCTCCACATGATTTTTGCTAGAAGCTTAATGAGCTTCAACATCAATTGCAGTTTAGTGTCACATCCAGAACACCCAACTGTTGTTTTTTATTGAATTTGTTTCGCCTTCGCATAGGATACAGTCTTCTAAGTCTCTCCAACCAGACACATACTTCTAAATCTTTTGTTGTTGACCCTATTAATATTATCACATTTTATTATTTTGTTAGTTCATTTTATCACATCTTAATCTACAATAAGGAATGTAAGCGATTGTAGGAAAATCGTTTTCTTCATAGGAGATGGGATGGGAGACGTGAGTTGAAATTTTGGACGGGACTGTTTACCGTATTTACCAACATTTCCGCTCGGTCAGGATATGACACAAGGTCAATTTTAAAGTGGAGTTTAACAGGTTTGAATTCAGAGTTTTCCTTCTCCTAGACTAGTTGCCTCACCAAGGCTGAAGAAACCAGTCTTCCCTACTATTTACCCATAGCGGGATGGAGAATAATTGGATTCATAACTTTCCCAAGGGTATTGAGGCTATGTAAAAATGCAATCAGTCTCGACCAGGATTTGAACTCTTGTCGTCGTGTCCATTTCCTACAACGATAACCATTGCACCACGGGCACCTCCAAAGGACTGTTTACGTTTCAGTTCCTTCTTATCTAAGGAAAGCAATAAATTCAATGGTTATTTCTTCAGCTATGGGTAAATAGTTGAACATACTAAGTCTTTTAGTATTGGTTCGGGAAGTATTCTAGGAGAAGGAAACTTAGTTCAAATTAGCTTTACTTCGATTTAAAATTAGCTTTGTGGCACATCCTGTTTGATTTGTTGGATAGATATAAATATATACAACAGTGAATGCTTCTCTGATAAAGAGAGAGAAAGAGAGAGGCGGAAGAAGATACGTCCAAGAACAGTTACCAGCGTGTTAATTTACTAAGCTTTTTGCTTAGATGTAGTACGAGACCGCATTAATGGGGCACCCAATGAGAATCAAACTCACTCGTGTAGGTTTGCTAGTCTACCTTGCTAACCATTACACCACCCGAATAACAGTTACCAGCGTGCCGAGGCCATTATAAGTAACATTGCAATCATCATACGTTTAAACTGGTTCTATCTATGACAATTCTAACGGGATTTTTTAAAGGAAACCTTACACATTTTTATTTAAGTGAAAAGTACAAGTTAGTAATTGTAGGGTTTTCTGAGGTCGGTAGTTGTAGTTTTAGTCTGGCTGGAACGTTGGTGGTGCGTACAGCACGACGTACATGAGCAAGCTGCCAAATGTTCTGGCGTTGCTTACGTGTAGTCATATTTGCAGAGCACGTGCGTGTGTGTGTGTGCTTGTGTGTGTTTGTGTGTGTGTGTGTGTGAATATGCACATCTTTGGGTCAGCGGTGATACCTGCTCAAAACGTCCCAGAGTAACATTCTTCCATCAGTACAAAGTAATGCTTTTTGTTCAAGTGAAAAATCCCAGTATATAAAAAAGTGAGAATAAATAAAAACGTCATTTTGAATTTTATCGTTTTATCTTCCAATTCAATGATTAAAATTCAGCTGATTTACATTTTCCTACTTATCTTGAATTTTTAACGTGATCGTATAAGTGAGTAAATATTTCAGAAGTTTTAAACAAAGTTGGTTTGTAATTTATTTGAAGATACAAAATGAAATCTCTGCAATATTTTTTTTAAAAAATGTTTTTTATTTACTAATATTTCGTAATCTAAAGGATCGGAATACTAAAATATATTAAAAAAATAAAATTAATAGCTAAAAATATTCTAAACAAGATTTAGGGTTCTTTTTTTATTTTCGCTTATTTCTCATTTTAATATATTTCGCATTCGAAATCAGATAAAAAAAACTTGGGTATTAAATAAAGAGTAGAAATGTCAAATTTTCCATTCCATTTTTTTCTTTTTTTTTTTCTTTTGTTATAATAAAATAAAATGTTTCATTCAATTTTTAAGAATAAAATGCTTACTATTGCTTTTAGATAAACTCAATCAATAAAGATAAATGAATAAATCTATTATGAAGTAAAATAAAATGTATTACCAAGAAGATTATTTTATATGGAAAATATTTTAAAAAATAAGGTTTTAGATTTATTAGATTTTTAAAAAAATGAAAAATCCGGTCGTTGGCTTACTGCTTTGATATTTTCCTTGCCGAGATTTATGGAATTTCATGCTCCCTATGAAAGACAATATGGTAACTTTGCGGGGATGACTGGCCTGAATCATTATCATTATCAATGAAGGTGTTAACAAAATAGTAACAAGCTATGTTTGCATGTACTTTCATCACTGAGGTCAAGTGACAACTTCCTTTGTCTCCTCTTGTCCAAACAAAATTTCTTCGACATCATTTTGAAACCTACAACTATGTACAAATAAATAAATAGTGGCACCTGGAAAGCGTCTAAAGCACGGTCTGCACCCCCTGGATTTCCTGAGTATCACCTAGCGTACATGCCAGATGGGTGCTATAAAGTTTTTATAAGTTTCAGTAGGAATTCCTGCAAAATTAACCTGCTTGTCGGTGCTAAGTTTATCACTTGGCAACAGAGGCAGCATAAAAGGGGATAAATTATTTTAAATTAAAAAGATTATGTATCAAAAGAGCTTTATGGATGCAGCAAAGGAGACATTAAAACGATGCCAATTTACCAAACGGATGACGACTTATTATTCCAAATTATGAAAAAAGTTAATAAATAGGTTTAAATCAACATGAAACATTTCCTAAATTTTCAGAAAACAAATATATGTACACCCTGGCTAGCATTAGATATATATATATGTGCAGAGTGAAATATGACCTCAGACACATTAAACTCACTCAATATCATTGAAAAACATATATATATATATATATATATATATATATATATATATATATGTGTGTGTGTGTGTGTGTGTGTGTGTGTGTGTGTGTGTGTGTGTGTATGTTTGGGTGTGCATATGTGCTTGTGTGCGCTTGTGCTTATATATATATATATATATATATATATATAAAGGCGTACATTCACAGACACAAATCCTGGAATTAAAAACGATCACGACCTTATCGAAACAATCTTCACTGTGAAAATAGCATCAATGATTATCCTAAACATAATAAATATCCCAAAGAACAAGAGTAGAGAATAAGTATATCAAATTATAAAATTCTAACGGCCAAATTTAGACTCTTTTGTAGACCTATACTTTTTGAAAATTTTCATTTTTCTCTCGTTAGATCAACGATGACTTTATATATATATTAAGAAATTTTTTTTAAAAAAGCAGCTGGGCTTCATGGAAAACCTTAGAAGTATGGAAGGCCATGGAATCCGACGACATACTGCTCTGACACTGTAATGTCATATATAACCAAACCACAATAGATAGAGGGACTAAAAGATGCATCTTCTCCTTCCCTAAGAAGGTTGGACTCGGAATAACCAAGAACAATCGAGGTATAACCCTTACATTCATAGTGACCAAGATCTACAATGCTCTACTACACAACGGCATAAAACCAAAAATTGGGAACATACTTAGGAAGAACTAAAATGGCTTTCGGAGAATTCAATCCACATCACAGAATTTTACTATCCATCGACTTCTACAAATTGAATGTGTAAAAAACCAAGAGACAACGATATTATGCGTCGACTTTTCCAAGGCCTTTGACTCCATATACGGAGGGAAGATTGAGCAAATATTACTTGTCTACAGCATGTCCAAAGAAACTGTCGCAGCCATACTGATGCTATATAAAAACCCGAAAGTAAAAGCCTGCTTCTCGGATGGACACACAGACTACTTCGACATTGTAGCAGGTGTGCTGCAAGGAAACACTTAAACCCCATACCTGTTTATCATTTGCCCTGAATACATGGTTAGAATGTCTATTGAAATAATGAAAGATAACGGTTTCAAGCAGGCAAAGAAGAGAAGTAGAAGATACCCCACACAAACCATTGTGGACACTGACTTCGCCGATGACAAATTTCTTCTGGCAAATACACCCGCCGAAGGTGAAACCCAGCTACATAATTTGGAACGAACAGCTGCTGGCGTAGGCCTCCATGTCGACGCATACAAGACGGAACACATGTGCTTTAATCAAAGAGGCGACATCACCACACTAAATGGTAGTTCTCTAAAACAAGAAGACAAGCTCACCTACCGAGGAAACAGTGTCTCATCAACCGAGACAAACATCAACACGCGACTAGAAAAGGCATGGACAGCGATTGATAGGCTATCGGTCATATGGAAATCAAACCTTAACGATAAAATGAAATGTAGTTTTTTACCAAGCAGTGGCCGTATCGATACTGCTATATGAATGCACTACAGGGACGCTAACGAAACGTATGGAGAAAAAGCTTGACGGCATTACAGAAGAATATCCTAAGCAATATTAAACAAGTCCTGGAGGCAGCATAAGACAAAGCAGCAGCTGTATGGCCACCAACCATCTATCACGAAAACTATTCAAGTTAGACGAACCAGAGATGTGGGATACTGCTAGAGAAGTAAGGACGAGCTCATAAGCGATATACTCCTATGGACCCCATCTCAAGCAGGAGCAAAGGCTGGACGACCAGCTAGAATCTATATAAAACAGACTGTGCCGATACAGGATGTAGCTTTGAAGACCTACCGGAAGCAATAGACTGTAGACATGGATGGTGAGAGAGGGTCAGGGAGATCTGCGCTGGCCGTAATATATATATATATATATATATATATGTGTGTGTGTGTGTGTGTGTGTGTGTGTGTGTTTGTGTGTGTGTGTGTTCACAAATGGTCTGGGTGACTGGGGTTTACTCTCAATAAAAGAGACTCTAAAAATGGTACCTGATGCCTCCTTGTTTAACATTCAGAATTATAAGGTATGAGTAAAAGGTAGTGTAGTGATTGAGGGAAAGGAATAGCACCCTACCCTATAACTCATTGTAGTACCTATTAAAAAGGGAGCCTTGGGTTCGCGCTCAACTACGGTCGGCAAAAGTATGCATTTCAAAAGTAAGTACACAGTTTAATTATCAAAAACAGTTCTATTTCAAGCTATTCAGTTTCGTCAAACAGTTCTAATTTAAACAATTCAGTTAAGCATAAGTATGCAGTTAGTTCTATTTAACCCTTAGAAAGGGTCCTATCAGGTGCTACCATTCTGGGCCAGAGTGGACTTGGGAGCGATGGCAACGAAGGAGTACTCCGCATTCCCCAAAGCTCCAGCATCATTAGAACCTTACAATTAGATTTTTTAGTGTCATATCCAGGGCACTTATTGGGTGGGTGGGGGTCTTAGCCCTCTGCAGTGGCGCAGTTGGTGAATTCTGGGCAATATATATAAAATGTGATCTGATTGTGTCTTTCATTCTATAATTGCTACATTAAATTTTTAACGATGAAACGATAGAAAGAAGGGTTGAGTTAGCCCTTAATTAAGAAGATATGATTATAATTGCTTTTAAATTTTCTACTCTTCTGTTACTGAGCATTTGAACAGTTTGTGATATTTCAAACGGTTTTTTAAACTTTTATTTATTCTCATCTGTTTACTCGCAAAGCTTCAAATAATAGTTCTAGTTCTTTATATTGATCACATAAAATGGACGAAATAAATTTTTAGAATTCAATTAAGAAAAAACAAATAAAGTTTTGGTTTTTTTTAAATCTATTGGTGGTCTTTTCAAATCTATTGGTTGATACAAGGAACATATAGTGATGAATCGATAGTAAGAGGGTGAGATTTTATTATTATTATATATATATATATATATATATATATGTGTGTGTGTGTGTGTGTGTGTTTCTGTGTGCTTAAAAGCAGTCAATTATCAGCTTCTTGACTCGCTACATGACTGGCTTTCCGCAAGGTCTGTTATTTATGAAGTAAAAGGTAATCTGGTCCAACATATATCAGTAGATAGTTTCCATTCAAGGATATTATTTTCCTTGAGTAATTGCCCTACCATGGATAGAGACGCCAGTCAACTATATTATTTTACCGATATCTGATTGGTGACCAGCCATTTGTGTGAAGTGAACAGAAACATTCGGGATTTGAACTCAGTTTGCTGATTCCATGTTCCGTACCAATAACCATAATGCAACTACCAAACACACTCTCAATGCATATATATATATATATATATATATATATATATATATATATATATATATGTAATTTTACGGCCTGCTTCAAAAGTGTTTTTCAGAGATTTCAATTTATTTTCGGGTCAGAAATATGATTTCGCATAAAGCAATACTGTTAGAGTGCCTGACCTAAACTTTCCCGGTTATTTTGCGATTTGAATAATTTGATGCCCATGTCTGTATCTTCTTTTTTAACGAGACCAAAATTTCACTTGTAGATTCTCTCTCTCTCTCTCTCTCTCTCTCTCTCTCTCTTTCTCTCTCTCATCCCCCTTTACTTTCTATTGATTTCACTCTCTACTCCCTCTCATTCACATAAACTTCCAATTTGGTGTCAGTTTTTCAACTTCTATTTAATACTAATACTGTGAATGTTTCCCTTTTAACTTCCAAGATACCCCAGTTCATATCGATATTCATCGGCGAGCTTTGAGCAAAGTAACGCTTTACAAACAAAGAGATTTATTAAATGATCTGAAGTTTTATATTTTATTACTAACGTAGTATCAATAAAACCGTGGTCGAACTAGTCTCCTGTGTCTATATTTGAGGTTACAAACTGTAATTATAAGTATAAATTCGAGAGATAAATGGCTTGCTTGTATAGCTGTGTATTCAAAGAAAGAAGTAGAGGGGGGCTTGTGTATATGGTCCACTTAAAGTGCCGAAGAGTTAAGGTTTCTTATAATTTGTTTACATTCCCAACAATTATATTTCTCGACTTCTTTACAATAACGAAGAAATGTAAAGTCAGTGTAAAAGTTATAGAATATATGAATATTAAACTTACAGACGAATTACCATAGGTAGCAAATATATATACTTTTTGTGTGAGTCTTTTTTCCCAATAACCAATCATAAGTTCACAAACATGTTTCGATACACCCGATTCTGAAGAAATCGAGATCTACACAAAGATCAATATATATAAAGAATACGTAAAAGTTATTAAATTGGGAATATGAAATATATAGAAATATGCTCCTTATTTGAAAGATAAATTTGTTCCTTTTGTATTTTTGACCAAAAGATATGATGAGCTCATGGACACTCTTCCGAACATCCTCTGAGAAACGAATTCAGTTATTGTTTTTACTCTGTGAAATACTTCAAAGAACACAACTTTCTTTCAGATTTATCCTTTATAGTAAAAATATAATAAATATTATATGAGAATATCAGAAAAAAGACCGAAAATTAGTAGAAGGATCACTTCGAATAAGAGAGAAAAAGAGAGGAATGAATTAGAATAAAGAAAAAAGAACCGAAAAGTAAGATGGAAAGAAAGAGAGATAAAACCCAAAAATATTGGAAACGAAAGAAAATAAGAAAAAGCCAAATGAACCAATTTTACATTATTTATCTTGGAGAGTTGTGTTATTCAATAAAGTTTTGTGGAAAGTGTATATTTACCAAACACCTCCTCGGGATCGGACACTGTACATTGTAAGTAGAGTACAGCTGGTTTGAATTCAAAATTTTCCTTCTCCTCAACCAGTCGTTTTAACAATCTTACTATGAAGGAAAACTGCTAAAAGTCAACATCTAAATAAACGAGTTGGAACTCCATTCGCTCTAATAAGGTTACTATCGGATTAATACTTTTGAGAAAGGCATGAAAAACCTCACAGCTATGGTTTAAAATCATACTACTATTTTTTGTTTTTGTTTTGTTTTTTGCTTTTGTTTTGTTTGTTTGTTTTTTTGTTTTTTTGCCATGATGGATTTGGCATTGAATAAATCAGGAAGGTTGATAAACTATTAAACAAAACCCCGACTATCAAGCCAGTCTTACTATTTATCCATAGTTATAATCAGCAGAAGAAATGCACATATATACAATGAAGTTTCTTTGCTATGAAGTTGATTTCCCTGTATAAGATTTACTGGAAAAGACTAGATAACTCTCCTTACTTTTTATCAACAATTAAAAAAAATATCTGGTTAGATATGGTAAAAAGATCGTTCATTTAACTGTTTTACTTCTCATTTTATGCTATCTTATTGAAAATACTTTGTAAAACTGATCTGCGTCATATATAAAGATGCTATTCCGAGAAATTTCAAATATGTACATCATCTAGTTTATATGAATAACGTAGTATTATAAGAATATTTCCAATCGGAATTTTGTTTTAAAAATATCTGTAATACAAAAAAATATATTAATACAAGTTTAATCACTTCACGAAACGGTAAGGTCATTATATTCGATGATTCAAAAAAGGTGTCTTGAATCAATCTTATATACATAGATATATCCTTTTATCTTACGTTCCACAGGTTCATCTGGTGGGTATATAATATTTACTTATTTGACCAATTTAGCATAAACTCAAAGCGAAGCAAATTCTGCAATATATAGTTTTAGGTATTTAAAAAGCTTAGCTAAGACGTGCTAAAAGGTCAGAAGAAGGGATCAATCACTAAGAATTGTACTCTTTAGAAATTTTCTGCAAGTAAAGATTATTAAACAGTTAGGTTTCCGTCATTATGACTCAGTTTTTGTGTTGTGTAGGCTTATGAAGATACAACCATTCTTGTTTATGAAAATATATATTTCGCTTTTTTTACGAAAGGGTCAAAATGTTGCAGGTGAGAGAGAGAGAGAGAGAGAGAGAGAGAGAGAGATGAAGGACATTGGCACAGGACTAAGACTGAGTACTCAGACGGATATAATTTACAACGTATGTTCTTAACCCACATTAGGATTCTATATTCAGGGCAGCACTTGGTACTTCGTTGATGAGGCTGATCAGAGCCATTTCTCAATGCGAGGCCACTTTGTTCCCCAGGGCCGTGCCTAATGCGGCTTTTGCTCTTACTGACCGCTTCACTTGACTGCCAGTCCTGTTGGTGTTGAAACTCTCTACTTCCGGTTCGTGATTCATTTCTGCTCTCCCCTCGTTTACTCTGGTGCACATCCTGCTTATGAAATCTCTAACTGAAGGGTCTGTCAAAGGTCATTATGTAACATTTTCAAAATGGTTATCGTAGTAGGAAATAGAATTGCCACCAAATAAAGAAACAGGCTGTTTTTGTTTGATTTAACGCCAATGCTGTTAGAAAAGGCATAAAAACATCTGTTCTTTACGAATGATACGGCAGATTGAGTTCTTTATATTTGGTAAAACAAACGGTGAAAAGAAGAAAAATTCTTTATCAAAACCTGTTGTTGGTCACTTAAAAATTGACCTTGTGTCACATCCTTTCGATTGCGGTGGGGTGGGTAAATATATAGCTTAGTTATGACCCAGAAAATTCGATTATCCTTCTATCCCAACCACCCTTAGCAATAAGTCAATATATGACAATGCGCGCAATATTATTTCTTTATCAATTGGCAGTATTAGATGTGGAACAGAATGGCCGAATAACGTAATATAAAATAATTAGGGACGCCCGGGTTAAAAAATAGAACCTTTTCAGTTGTGAATCGACAGCATGTTCTGGCAGAAGGATGTCAAATGAAAACGTCGTTAGAGCAGTGGGCGTGGCATAGAAAACAGGAAAAAGTTAGTTGGCTGCCATGCATGACCAGAGATGTCTGCAGTATGTGATGATATAAAGAGCAGTTAGACCCTGGACGCACAGCGTAGAGGACAGATTATGTGAGAAAGCACGTGTTAGAACTACAAGAAAAGGCGTGGAAGATAATTTAAGGTCTGTGTATGCTATCCCTCTCTATTTCTCTCTCTCTCTCTCTCTCTGTCTCTCTCTGTCTCTTTCCTCATTATATGATGTTTCTCGTTGTTTGGCTAACGCAGTCGACTCAATTTTCATACTTTCCCCCGACGACAACTTAAAAGTGTAGTAGCGAATAAACTTTTATGTCAGTGAACCAGGACAGTGTTTTTGTTTGTTCGTCACTTTTCCCAACTGCAAGATTACCACAGGGGCCGACAAACACTTAAGACGTATCACTACACGCATGAACTTGTTGGCCACGTTCTGGTACAGATGGCTATGCGTAGTAATAATACAAATATCTATTGGGACCGTAACAGCACGAAATTTCATTTAAATGCCGTAGCGTTGAAAGCGTCTTTTTATGCCGTGCACTGTTACAACACTACATTTGGTGCATAAACAATACATTCTTCTATTTGAGACCCGTCGTGGTCCAATAACATCAACATTGCGAAATAAGAAACAATTCAATGAAAGAAAATCTAGTAAAAATAATCATGAAAATAGAGCATTTAAGAATGTTAGAATTAAGAATAACCACACATCTTCATTCATTAAGTGATAAACCGCTTTTTAAATATTCTAAAACTTTGGATTATTGTTTTTAAGTTAATGTCTGACATATTGAAGTTATTTCTTAGATAACGTAACCGTCTTATAAATCCCCCAAGCTTTTAAGTATCTTTTAAATAATTACTTGTTCACAGGTTTCCCTTATCTAAGCATACATAGTTATGCCTGCCTTTGGGTTTTTTTAATAAATAAAATATTAACAATTCCAGTCATTACAATGAAAAAAAATCAACATTTACAAAAATTACATATACGTATTACCCATCTCTGTCAATGCTCTCTCTCTCTCTCTCTCTCTCTCTCTCTCTCTCTCTCTCTCTCTCTCTCTTATATATATATATATAAAGGAATAGAGAGCACGAGAGAGAATGAGATAGAGAGTGAGCGAAAAATTTCGTCCCATAATGGAATTGCCTATGATACATATCTTTTTTTTTTCTTTTTTTTAACACAGAACTATATTTTTTCAAGAAAATACAACAGAAAAAGAAAATCTTTAAAACTTTTAAAACATTTGTATCATTTTCAGTGTTCATCTAAATTAGTTCACTACACGGTGGTTATTCTCTACCCAATTCTGGCGGCTCGGAAATTCAAATACGCAGACTCTATCCAGTGCTCAGGGCTAAGATCTCCTCCCTCTAAAAAATATGAGGCCATTAGTATGAAGCTATAAGGAGGTGCCCGTGATGTAATGGTTGTCGTCGTAGGAAATGGACACGGCGACGCGAGTTCAAATCCTAGACGAGGCTGATTGCATTTCACACAGCACTAATACCCTTCGCAATGGTATAAATCCAATTATTCTCCCTCCACCTATGGGTAAATAGTATGACAGACTAGGTTTTTCAGCCTTGGTGGGGCAACCAGTCTAGGAGAAGGAAAGCTCTGAATTCAAACCTGGGTTCGATTCTCACTTGTTGCCTATTAATTGTTCTGAAACTAAGTCAAATATACTGAATATAAGGTTTTTAGATTAATATGAAAAAAGTTCAATCATTTTTCTAAATCCATTTATTTCTTTCTCCACTGTGTCCGATAGCCACTGCTAAGAGGACCAAATTTAACTCTTTATCAAAAACAGATAATGAAATCTAATCAACTTCATAGCTTGATTATCGTCGTAATCCGCGACCTGAGTTCAAATCCTTGACGAAACCATGTTTCACCGCAGACTAATTCCATTGGGAAGGGTAAGAAACAATATCTATTCACATTGTCTATGGTTAAATAGTGAGAAAAACTGATTTCTTTTGCCTCGATAAAACAAATAGACTACTAGAAGAAATACTCAGACTTATACCTATCTGTACTCAGCTTAAAATCCAACCTTGTGCCACACTTTGTCCAGTGTGAGGGTTGCCTAAATAAACATTAAATAAATGTGGTAAAAGACAATCACAGTAATTACTAAAAAAAAAACTTTAAAAATGAACAAAAATATAACATGAAGATTATAGGCATATGTTTAAAAATGAATACATTTAACTTTAGCAACAGATAAAAAGAAAAAAAAAAGCAAGAGAGAAGGAAACGAATAAAAGAAAAGAAAGAAAAACATAATGCTTGACGCAGCAATAGTCGCAGAGAGAAGAAGCAATCTGGAATATAATCAGAGAAAAAGACGATAAAAAGAAAGCTGGCAGTTCAACTCAAACCATCAGACTGCCAGATTGACTTTGCAACCATATTTAACTTGACGTTTCTGGCACGCATACAGACGATTCCCGCTCAAAGGTACAACTTTTAGCATCAATAAACGTCTAATTCCTGATTCTCTGAAATCCCGGAGAAACACTGGAATTTCGATGGAATCAACTAATTGTTCCCAAGATATGACAATCGATCACCAGTTTGGAGCGATATTTTATTTGTAAATCTTTTAAGTGAAGCAAAATTGGGATATAATTGTCCAATTTGGGCAGATAGTCGCTATGAAGCTGATAGGATCTCGTTATCTGTTTTTGATAATGAGTTAAAATTGGTCCTCTTGGCAGTGGCTGTCGGACACAGTGGAGACAGAAATAGATGGATTTAGATTAAAGATGGCTGAACTTTGTACATACTAGTCTGGAAATATGTAGAATAAAGCATATAAATCATTTCAGCACTTGTTATTTATCTTAACTGACTTCAATATAGTTCAGATTTATTTCCTATTTTTATTTCAAGCATTAACAATTAAAATAACTTTTCTACCAGCTGAAGTATCTATCCACATTGAGTAAGAAGTCAAGACGTGGATCATTGGACGTCGTATAGAGATTTTTGATATAAATTAGAAATACGTTAAAATAGTACCAATTATATTTTAATCATTATCAAATGAAATTAACATTGTTTCGTGAAAAATTTAGTGTTTTGTCGAAATTAATCTTTTAGCCTTTAATCAGCAGAAAAATAGTGAAATAACACACATTATTTTTAGGTAACAAAGTGATCACAACATGTTTAGCGCGACACTGAAGTTCAAAGAAGATACATGAAAAATTAAAATTCATCTATTCCTCAGGATGGAGACACAGACTACTTCGACATTGTAGCGGGAGTACTGCAAGGAGACACACTAGCCCCATACCTCTTTATCATCTGTCTAGACTACGTGCTTAGAACATCGATCGATATAATGAAAGAAAACGTTTTCGAGCTGACAAAGAAAAGAAGCAGAAGGTACCCCGCAAAAACAATTACCGACGCCGACTACGCCGATGACATAGCGCTTCTGGCAAATACAACCGCCCAAGCCGAAACCTTTCTGCATAGTCTGGAACGAGTCACCGCAGGCATTGGGCTCCATGTCAATGCACGTACAACGGAATACATGTGCTTTAATCAAAGAGGCGGCATTTCCACACTAAACGGAACCTCTGTGAAACTCGTTGACAAGTTAGGAAGCAGTGTCTCATCAACCGGGACTAACATCGACACGCGACTAACAAAGGCATGGACAGCTTTTGATTGGCCATCGGTCATATGGAAGTCAAACCTGACCGATAAAATGAAACGCACTTTCTTCCAAGCAACGGTCGAGACGATATTGCTATATGGATGCACTACAGGGACGTTAACTAAACGAAGGGAGAAAAACTTGACGGCAACTACACAAGAATGCTGCAAGCAATATTGAACAAGTCCTGGAGGCAAGACCCTACAAAGCAGCATCATTACTGCCACCTACCACCCATCATAAAATCTATCAAAGTTAGACAAACCAGGCATGCAGGACACTGATGGAGAAAGCAAGGAAGAGCTCATAAGTGATGTTCTCCAATGGATCCCCTTACATCGCCGAGCAAAAGCAGGGGGATCAGCTAGAACCTACATACAGCAGCTCTGTGCCAATACGGGTTGGAGCCCTGAGGACCAGCCAGAAGTGATGAACGATAGGGTAGAGTGGCGCTGGTGGCACGACATTATTTATTCATTTGAGGACGCACATACGGTTAGAAGAAGAAGAAGAAGAAGAAGAAGAAGAAGAAGAAGAAGAAGAAGAAGACATTTTGTGACCTGCCGTTCGTAAAAACTTAACGTAACTATTCTCGGTCATATCTGAGTCAGACCCACAGATGATAAATAACCGCCGTGTCTGGTATAGCCATATTATACTACCCATGAAAAATGACAAATCGAAACATAACTCAACAAGGTCCCAGACAACAGGTTTGGGTGTCATGAACGGCAATGTACTCCCTTGATAGCCAACATGTGGGACCTGATTGCATCCTGCGAATGTTGGGTATTCTACTTCTGAGTGCAAAAATAATTCTTCTTTCAGGTACATAAACGATGAACAAATCGACTACTCACAACAGAGACCCCAGCATAGAAAATGCACAAGGGAAGATAACAAACTAGTATTATCATATTTACCGACCCCTCCGCTCGGGCAGGATATGACACAAGGTCAATTTTTAAGCGGAGTTTAACAAGTTTGAATTCAGAGTTTTCCTTTTCCTTGACTAGTTGCCTCGCCAAGGCTGAAGAATCTAGTCTGCCATACTACTTACCCATAGCTGGAGGGAGAATAATTGGATTCATATCTTTCCCAAGGGTATTTTAGAAGAAACCCTGCTAAAAGATGTGATAGAAAGAAGAATGATAGAGATCTGAACAGAAGACGGTAGATTTAAGGCAACAAACCAAAGGCTCGCTGACCAGATTAGGACAATAACAAAGAATGGTTGTTTTTCTCATCTTGAAATACTGGAAATCCACTAACAAATACATAGGCAAACACATCAACAAACCCTTACCACTGTAACCAAGACAATAAATACAAGAAAGTTAGTGACTCCTAATCAAACACTACATGAAAATGACCCATGCACTGCAAACACACAAACACAAACACTGACCCAAGAGGAAAAATCTAATATAGATACCATTAGCAGAATCATGTCTGAAAAGAAAACCACATTGCCTTCTCTCAGGAACCAAGAGTGGAGGACAGTCAAGTCTGAAACCAAGAAAATGAGCGACTTATTGGCAAATATCCCGACAAATGACTTCACGTAGTTAAACGACTTAATATACGCAGGAGCAAAATTAGACAATGAAACAATCGGAGTCCCCTTGAAGACCACAGACAGGAAGTCAAAGACAGGATGAGAACTCAGATTAGAATCATAAGTAAAAAGACTACGACAACAAGCAGGAATACTAAAACAGAACTTCGGACTAAACTGCAAAATCATGTTAGGTAGAACTCCAAAAGCAGGTTGAGGAGACCAACCAAAAATAGTGTCGAAAGAAGACTAAAATGATACCAAGACACGACCAAACAACATAGACAAAGCAGAACGTTCCAAAACAATGAAAAAAATTCTACCAACCATTAGGGGGAGAATGGGCAAAGCCCTATCAACAACCAGATACGAGAGACCCAAGAAGAATTTGGAGCTAAATATGGGAACTGAAAGATCATTGCAAAAAATACCGAATGAATAAGCAACATGGAAACAGAGTTGCGGATGTTCGAAGAGGTTCCTCAGGTAAATAAACACCCAGATGGGCTCAAGACAACGCTTAAAAAGATAGCAAACGGGAAAACTGCTGGCCTTGACGGCATACACGGATTTTGGTTTTAAAAATTCACC